>CM060451.1:141632631-141654521 GCA_030545235.1 Helianthus tuberosus | reverse complement strand
TAGATTTTGATTTTGATTTTGTCATGTTTGCGGAGAAGAACGAAGACTGATTTTGGGAAGAAGGGTTGGAAACTGCTTTGAGAAGAGAATTTTGGAATTCAATTCGACAGTGTAATACCCTGTTTGGGGTTTTGATCAGGGTTTTATTAAGGGAAAAAATGATCACTGATGTGGCAGCGGTTATTATGATCTGAAGGCTAAAAACTGACCACGTGTCAACAAATGATGAGGTGATGAATTATGGAGAACAGTTGTTTTTGAAACCACTGATGAAGCAAATATCAGTGGTTACAACGGTCAAAATGAGGACAGTGGGTGATTTTTACTATCAGTGGATAGATATCAGTGGATAAGACACTGATTTTGAGCATCAGTGCTTGCCAAGAGAATGGAAGGATCAGTGGTTGACTTTCGGCAGTGGGCAATAATTAGGGATCAGATGTTTGAACAAAACAATGATTAGGGTAAATGGTACAGATTTGAAGGACAAGTATATCAGCAACTGTATAGTGAATTTTCCATTCAAGGTTTTTGCCACATGTCAATTACACATTTTTGAAGCTTTTTCAAATTTCTGACAGTGGTTTAGTACCCCAGATGGTGAGAACATTTTGGTGAGGCAACTCATTTTTGTTTAATATCTAAATTAAAACATGAGTGCCCCAGTAGTTTGAGCACTGTTTAGCAATCAACCTTTGATAGAGTTTAAAACAAACCTGAGTATGACATGACCTTGATATATGTACCATTTCCTTTTGACCCATTTATGAGGACAATAATACCACAAAAATAAGGTACTATATCCTGACAGAAAACACAAACTATTGCCAACAAAAACAGGCAAAAGTTCAAAATATATTATTCTTAAAAAAAACGAATAATATATCCTAGTTATTTGAGAAAAACCTTTGTATAAAAATGAATAAAGGATTTTCTGAGAATAGCATCAAAAAGGATCTGGTATATTTTCAATAAAATACGTAATCACATCATTCTCAAGTTTATGAAAATGGTCAGTGGTTTGACAACAGTCATACGAAATTGTAAATACATTTTGACCACTGTTTAGTACCATTTTCTTGTTGATTGATTGACAACAGAATTCAGGACACATGACCACATGAGTTTTTGAGAACCATGTGATGATTTTGATGATTTGTCTAGTCCTCTGGTAAGTCTTAATCACTGGGAACACTATTGTCACCTGAACTCTCCTGAACCAATGATCACAAACAGTTGTTTAATGACCATTATTACCCCAAGCTTTGACTCTTAAGTGTTTTATGTTTATACTCTTTTCTTCTGACTTCAAAAGTTTTGAGATAAACACACTTCAGAGTTTTTGTGAATTTTCTTCTTCCCTTTTTACCCTTCCCAATCATAAGTAATGAAATACTTACTGAGAGGGATTTATTGAAGGAATACTTGTTCCAAAATCATTTTGCAGTAATGTTTTGAGAGATTTAGTCATTTCTGCACATGCTTATGCCAACCTCCTCATTACCTATGATCTGGACATTTTGACTCCTGATTTTCTTAATATATTTTAACATAGTTGATTTTGTCCTTTTTGAGGATCTCAACCTGTTTTCAACACATAAGATCTGAATGACTAAAGTTTTAATTTCCCTATTTTTACGTTAGCAAAAACACTAATGTTTTATGAACATAGGCTTTTGTTAATCTGAGGTTCATACTTTAGCATCTAATATAGTGACATCACACGTTTCATAACAACAGTTGAAATCAATTTTAAAAATAAGAAATAATCCCATAATTTAACAGATATGTTTTCAGATATGTAAACTATGAGTGACTTGTGCATGATATCACATGTTGTGTGAAATTTGTGTGTCATATGACATCTTTATTGATTTACAGAGTTTTTGAATAACCATTTTGATCATGGTTTACTCGTTACTCTGTTTTTCAACTGTATACAACCAACCTTAGTATCAATGAATTTTGAGCCGAACTGTTATGTCAAATTGATTGTTAGATCGAATTTGACTGTCCAGGCTCTGATACCAATTGTTAGGATCTGAGGCTCTCATGATTGTGTTTGTTTGTGTAAATTGTATAAACAATAGAAATGAACAGAGTTTAAGTGCAGCGGAAATGAACAACAAACTTTGTAAACACAATCAAGGAAGAAAATAGTTTTGATAAACACATGATTTGCATTAGTCGAAAGATTACAAAGTCAATCAAAAGATTACAAAGTCAATCAAAAGATTACAAAGCATGCTTTCAGACTAAGCTCCCCCTCAGCCTGATACTACAATGGTTGGTTGCACAAGATGAAAGGATTGAATTGAGGAGAAGAACTCACTCAAAACGAATCAAATGTAACAGTACAGGGTACTGTTCCATTTATAGACAAACCAAACCACTGAGGCATCTCAGCTGACGTCACCATGAAAGCGACGTCTAACAGCCTAACAACCTGTATCTACTGTTCTCATACAAACACTGCTAAGCCTAACCACTGACTATACATAAAACAAATGATATGCTAAACAACTGCTCTCTCTATTCATCAGTGCTTTCCTCAAGGTTGATCAGTCCTTGATTGGGCAGTGCTTTGTCATCAGCAGTTTGTACCAGCAGTGCTTAGTTCTCAGCAGTCTTCTAGGCTTCATCAGCAGTTAGTCAGATCAGCAGCAGTTGTATGCGGTCAGTGGATATAAGGCCTTCAGCAGTTATAATCACTCTCAAGGGAGAAGACTTAGTGTAAACATCTGTTTATTGTGAATCCACTGTTGTGAACCGGTTTTGCCTTTCATTATCTGTTCCTCTGATAGGGTTCAATCCCAACAATCTCCCCCTGGAATAGATAATGCCAAAACCCTTCATTATTCTGGATTTTTATTCCTCATCAGAAGTTCTTTGACTTGTTCTTTAAATTTCAGCTCAAAATCCTGAGAACTTGTATCATCTTCATCCCAGCACAGTGTAAGTTCAAGGAGATCCTGCAAATCTTCAACACTAAGGCCTAGTGCTTCTTTCCTTGATATGTACTTTACTTCGCCATTGGATCTGACAAGAGTCAATACGTGGGTCTTTTGATCAGACATCCACTTTAGTACTTTTAAACCCAATGGGTTTCTTGGGAGAGATTTATTCACAGATGAGTTGGGAGATGTTGGCCTTGTGAAAACTTGCAGACTTTCAGACATTCGTTTGAAGGCCATTTCAATAACATTGTTTGCTGCAGCTATGTCTTCTGCAGTCTCCTTTTCTATCTGCTCCTGTGTCTTTTGTTGATCTGGCTCAATGTCTGAAACTTCTGAAGTATTTGGTGATGCAGGCTTAGTTAACACCTTCTTAAAAAGGTTTTGAAGTTTTTCTGAGCTCTCTTCTTTTAGACCCATTTTCGTGATGGTTTATGTGAAGTACTCAACTTCCTTTTCCTTTACCTCTTCACTAGTCAGCTGTTCTCCTTCTTCTCGGTTTGACACAAGAATAGGATTTCCTGTTGACCTGAACAGTGTTTTGAGGTTTTCAATCTGTTGTTCAAGCTTCATCATTTGTTCCTGCTTCTTTGAAGTGCCTGAAACAATTATCTTCCTTTTCTTCAGCTTTTCATAGGCTTCATCAGTATGCTGCTTTGACCATTTTGATATGGCATTGGCAGTGTCCACTTTTGCATCCACCAACTCCTGTTTCTTTCTTTTGTACTCAGTTTTTAGGTCAGTGATGAACTTTTTGTATTTGCTCCAATTTGGAGCATTTTTCTTCTTTCTAGGATCGTTCTTGATTCTATCAATCCTATCAGCTTCATGCTTTAAAGCCACTATTGGCCATTCTTCAAATTGGTTTTCTTCAGCAGGATAAAATTTTTCTTGCATGATGTATGCAAGAAGTTTTCTTTTCATCTCTTTTCGTTGATCTGCCTTTTCTTTGCTCAGCTCTTGTGCAAAATCTTTTATTTGTTTGACTTTTGTGAGCAGAAGTTCCAATCTTTCAGCAATGGCTTCATCACCTTGACCTTCACATTCAACCTTGGCTCTTATCTTAGCCTGTCTTACTTTGAGCTCAAGATATTCATCCATGTCTTCTGGAACCATGAAGCCAACGAGTGAAGGAAATCTTCTGTTTGAAGGATCATCATCAGTGTAGAATTGCCTCATCTCATTTTTATAGCTTCTAGTTCCAATGGATATTTTGCAGCATTGGGATCATATTTGTCCTCATCTGGCTGAGTAAGTTTTCTTTTTCTGGTGTAGAGCTTTGCTGGTTGTGATGTGAGACTGGTGAAAGCAGTGGTGGATAGCTGATTAACAGCTGTTGAAACAACTGGTGTCTCAACATCTGTTGTCATTACAACTACTGATGTGTCAGTAGTTGTCTTCTGCTTTTGAGCAGGGATTGAAGTTGGTGAGGTAGTTTTTGATGGTGGTGATGATGGTGGTGAGTCATAGGGTATGAAGACCCTTCTCCTTTTTATTGTAGGAGAGGCAGATGATGTTTTGGGTGGCTCAGTGGTTTGAGATTGAGTGACAGTGGTTTGTGATTGACAAACAGCTGTTGAAACAACTGGTGCTTCAACCTCTGTTGTCATTTCAGCAGATGTTTTAACATCTGTTGTCTTCTGTTTTATGACAGGAGGTAATGGTGGTAGGGCAGTGGTTTTGGTGGTGTGTGGTGAAGTTGTGTGTGTTGATGAGATGACAGCTGTTTAGCTGGCAGTAGTTTTTGTAACTACTGCTGTATCAGCTGTTGGATGGAAGTTTGGGATTTTGTGGTTTGAGGTGGTTTGGATGGCTGTTTTTCTTGTTCTGGTTCAATATATAGCCCATCTTCTATTCCTTTCTTCCTCAACTTGATTTTCTCCCCCTTTTTGGCATTATCTGCAAGGGGTTTATCCATGAAGAGGATAGTAGAGGGAACTTTTCCACCATGGGCAGTCTTTTGTATGCTGGCCTTTATAGCCTTGATATCTGGTTGGGTATCCTTGAACCTTGATTCCACCATGTTTGTCAGCATTTGTACATGTATAGCATGCTGCTGATCAGCCATTTGTTTATGTTTTTCAAGCATGGGTTGGAAGAGATTCCAGAGCTCATTTGCAGCAAATGCTTGTGGTGGAGCAGGTGCTTGAGGTGGAACAGCAGTGGATTGTGCTTTTTGAGCTTTCAAAATCTCTTGCACCATATCCTTTATTTCAGCAACTGAGGTTTCCAGTTTTTCAACTCTGTCCGTCAATTCCTGATATTTTGAATCATCACCTACGTTAGTAGGATCATCTGAATCCCTACCAGCAGTGGTTGTATCAATGTGTGACTTAGGAACTGAGTCCCAAAAATCACCCATTGATGCCTTGTTCTTGGTACTGGAGACTTCTTTCTTCAGCACTTGATAATCCTTTGATGGTACCAGTGGTTAAAACAAACTCACTGGTGGTTATCGAAGGTGCTATAGAAGAAATTGCCTTCAAGGGAGTCTTACTAATGAAACAACTGTCCAACTGAAGATCTGTTGATCCATCAGTTGTAGTTGCTGCTCCACTTGAACTACCACCGAGAGTTACATGTAACTCAGGGGGTGTAACCTCCTCAATTGTTGCTGGGATAGCAGAGGTATAAGCATCAAACCCAGTCACTTATTGGAGTGTACTCTCTTTGATGGGTGATTGAGAGGAACTGGTTTGTGTCTGAGCTATAACAACTGCATGCAACAAGGGTAGCATGGATTGTGGTAATATTATTGGTGAGGGTATGGGAGTTGAAAGAGACATGTCCTTGGGATCAGGACTGAGGAAGATGGATCTGATTGGGTCCAGAGCATCATATTGTGGAGTCCCTGTGATTACAACCTGATCCTTTTGTGAGGATGCAGGAGGAGTTTTAGGCAATGGTGGAGATCTTTCTACCAATTGCTGTGAGGAAGTAGCAGCAGTGGTTTGTGGTGACATTTGTGTTGTCACAGGCAGTTGCTCTGGGATCTCATCTTCCAGAGTTGCCTTTTTCTTGAGTTTGGTGGGCTTTTTGTAAGATTTTCTTTTGGTCTTTTTGGTGATGTCAGGTGTGGGTTTCAAAGGAGTGGTTGTGCTGCTCTGATCACCTGGAGCAGTGGGCTCAACAGTAGATGCCTGAGGAGCAGTGGTAGCTGCTAAATTCTGCTCAGGCACCTCTGCTTTTATTTTTATAGGTGCCATCATTCTGGAAAATGTTTCTTTTGTTAAGCCTTTTATTTGAAAATAGACACCTTGTTTAAGCAAATTTTCATTTTCTTTTTCAATTTTTTGTTTGAAATAATAGCTCAGAAATCTTGGAAAAAGTAAAAATGATTTGCTATCAACGTTCTTTACCAAGTCATTGAAGATATCCTGGGAGTAGTTGTAATTTTCATTATTTAAAATAGCATAGCCCAGACATTGAATCTTCAATGGTATTTCGTTAAACGCTGTTGATTTATTTGAAACACAACTCAAAAGTGTGTGAAATAAAAACCTAGGTGCAGAAGGAAAATAACCTTTTTGTAAGGTATCTACCTTTGATTGTTCTGCATACCCTCTTTTTAAGAAATCCTTTTTCAACTCGGTTTTATCAAAAGAAGGTTTACCTTTCTGATCGTCGAGTTTAAAGACTTCAGAGATTGATTGTGGAGTGATTTGAATCTCTTTACCCTGTATCGAGGAGTTAATGGCTATGACTTTGTCATCTTGTTTTTCAAGCGTCGCCTTTTTCCAAAACTCTCTCTGGGTTTGTAGATAAATAGGGGCGTCTGCTGTCAACAAAGTTTTGTACTTTGATGCAGATAATGTATCAATGATGGAGTCGAAGGTGTGGTTATCGGTAGGTTTTGTGAGCAAACCCAGATAATTATGAGGAGATTTGTATGGTATCTCGATGGATTCTTCGGCCGTTTGAGCGACCTCTTTGGAAGATGATGTTGATTTTGGTTTAGATTTTGATTTTGATTTTGTCATGTTTGCGGAGAAGAACGAAGACTGATTTTGGGAAGAAGGGTTGGAAACTGCTTTGAGAAGAGAATTTTGGAATTCAATTCGACAGTGTAATACCCTGTTTGGGGTTTTGATCAGGGTTTTATTAAGGGAAAAAATGATCACTGATGTGGCAGCGGTTATTATGATCTGAAGGCTAAAAACTGACCACGTGTCAACAAATGATGAGGTGATGAATTATGGAGAACAGTTGTTTTTGAAACCACTGATGAAGCAAATATCAGTGGTTACAACGGTCAAAATGAGGACAGTGGGTGATTTTTACTATCAGTGGATAGATATCAGTGGATAAGACACTGATTTTGAGCATCAGTGCTTGCCAAGAGAATGGAAGGATCAGTGGTTGACTTTCGGCAGTGGGCAATAATTAGGGATCAGATGTTTGAACAAAACAATGATTAGGGTAAATGGTACAGATTTGAAGGACAAGTATATCAGCAACTGTATAGTGAATTTTCCATTCAAGGTTTTTGCCACATGTCAATTACACATTTTTGAAGCTTTTTCAAATTTCTGACAGTGGTTTAGTACCCCAGATGGTGAGAACATTTTGGTGAGGCAACTCATTTTTGTTTAATATCTAAATTAAAACATGAGTGCCCCAGTAGTTTGAGCACTGTTTAGCAATCAACCTTTGATAGAGTTTAAAACAAACCTGAGTATGACATGACCTTGATATATGTACCATTTCCTTTTGACCCATTTATGAGGACAATAATACCACAAAAATAAGGTACTATATCCTGACAGAAAACACAAACTATTGCCAACAAAAACAGGCAAAAGTTCAAAATATATTATTCTTAAAAAAAACGAATAATATATCCTAGTTATTTGAGAAAAACCTTTGTATAAAAATGAATAAAGGATTTTCTGAGAATAGCATCAAAAAGGATCTGGTATATTTTCAATAAAATACGTAATCACATCATTCTCAAGTTTATGAAAATGGTCAGTGGTTTGACAACAGTCATACGAAATTGTAAATACATTTTGACCACTGTTTAGTACCATTTTCTTGTTGATTGATTGACAACAGAATTCAGGACACATGACCACATGAGTTTTTGAGAACCATGTGATGATTTTGATGATTTGTCTAGTCCTCTGGTAAGTCTTAATCACTGGGAACACTATTGTCACCTGAACTCTCCTGAACCAATGATCACAAACAGTTGTTTAATGACCATTATTACCCCAAGCTTTGACTCTTAAGTGTTTTATGTTTATACTCTTTTCTTCTGACTTCAAAAGTTTTGAGATAAACACACTTCAGAGTTTTTGTGAATTTTCTTCTTCCCTTTTTACCCTTCCCAATCATAAGTAATGAAATACTTACTGAGAGGGATTTATTGAAGGAATACTTGTTCCAAAATCATTTTGCAGTAATGTTTTGAGAGATTTAGTCATTTCTGCACATGCTTATGCCAACCTCCTCATTACCTATGATCTGGACATTTTGACTCCTGATTTTCTTAATATATTTTAACATAGTTGATTTTGTCCTTTTTGAGGATCTCAACCTGTTTTCAACACATAAGATCTGAATGACTAAAGTTTTAATTTCCCTATTTTTACGTTAGCAAAAACACTAATGTTTTATGAACATAGGCTTTTGTTAATCTGAGGTTCATACTTTAGCATCTAATATAGTGACATCACACGTTTCATAACAACAGTTGAAATCAATTTTAAAAATAAGAAATAATCCCATAATTTAACAGATATGTTTTCAGATATGTAAACTATGAGTGACTTGTGCATGATATCACATGTTGTGTGAAATTTGTGTGTCATATGACATCTTTATTGATTTACAGAGTTTTTGAATAACCATTTTGATCATGGTTTACTCGTTACTCTGTTTTTCAACTGTATACAACCAACCTTAGTATCAATGAATTTTGAGCCGAACTGTTATGTCAAATTGATTGTTAGATCGAATTTGACTGTCCAGGCTCTGATACCAATTGTTAGGATCTGAGGCTCTCATGATTGTGTTTGTTTGTGTAAATTGTATAAACAATAGAAATGAACAGAGTTTAAGTGCAGCGGAAATGAACAACAAACTTTGTAAACACAATCAAGGAAGAAAATAGTTTTGATAAACACATGATTTGCATTAGTCGAAAGATTACAAAGTCAATCAAAAGATTACAAAGTCAATCAAAAGATTACAAAGCATGCTTTCAGACTAAGCTCCCCCTCAGCCTGATACTACAATGGTTGGTTGCACAAGATGAAAGGATTGAATTGAGGAGAAGAACTCACTCAAAACGAATCAAATGTAACAGTACAGGGTACTGTTCCATTTATAGACAAACCAAACCACTGAGGCATCTCAGCTGACGTCACCATGAAAGCGACGTCTAACAGCCTAACAACCTGTATCTACTGTTCTCATACAAACACTGCTAAGCCTAACCACTGACTATACATAAAACAAATGATATGCTAAACAACTGCTCTCTCTATTCATCAGTGCTTTCCTCAAGGTTGATCAGTCCTTGATTGGGCAGTGCTTTGTCATCAGCAGTTTGTACTAGCAGTGCTTAGTTCTCAGCAGTCTTCTAGGCTTCATCAGCAGTTAGTCAGATCAGCAGCAGTTGTATGCGGTCAGTGGATATAAGGCCTTCAGCAGTTATAATCACTCTCAAGGGAGAAGACTTAGTGTAAACATCTGTTTATTGTGAATCCACTGTTGTGAACCGGTTTTGCCTTTCATTATCTGTTCCTCTGATAGGGTTCAATCCCAACAATCTCCCCCTGGAATAGATAATGCCAAAACCCTTCATTATTCTGGATTTTTATTCCTCATCAGAAGTTCTTTGACTTGTTCTTTAAATTTCAGCTCAAAATCCTGAGAACTTGTATCATCTTCATCCCAGCACAGTGTAAGTTCAAGGAGATCCTGCAAATCTTCAACACTAAGGCCTAGTGCTTCTTTCCTTGATATGTACTTTACTTCGCCATTGGATCTGACAAGAGTCAATACGTGGGTCTTTTGATCAGACATCCACTTTAGTACTTTTAAACCCAATGGGTTTCTTGGGAGAGATTTATTCACAGATGAGTTGGGAGATGTTGGCCTTGTGAAAACTTGCAGACTTTCAGACATTCGTTTGAAGGCCATTTCAATAACATTGTTTGCTGCAGCTATGTCTTCTGCAGTCTCCTTTTCTATCTGCTCCTGTGTCTTTTGTTGATCTGGCTCAATGTCTGAAACTTCTGAAGTATTTGGTGATGCAGGCTTAGTTAACACCTTCTTAAAAAGGTTTTGAAGTTTTTCTGAGCTCTCTTCTTTTAGACCCATTTTCGTGATGGTTTATGTGAAGTACTCAACTTCCTTTTCCTTTACCTCTTCACTAGTCAGCTGTTCTCCTTCTTCTCGGTTTGACACAAGAATAGGATTTCCTGTTGACCTGAACAGTGTTTTGAGGTTTTCAATCTGTTGTTCAAGCTTCATCATTTGTTCCTGCTTCTTTGAAGTGCCTGAAACAATTATCTTCCTTTTCTTCAGCTTTTCATAGGCTTCATCAGTATGCTGCTTTGACCATTTTGATATGGCATTGGCAGTGTCCACTTTTGCATCCACCAACTCCTGTTTCTTTCTTTTGTACTCAGTTTTTAGGTCAGTGATGAACTTTTTGTATTTGCTCCAATTTGGAGCATTTTTCTTCTTTCTAGGATCGTTCTTGATTCTATCAATCCTATCAGCTTCATGCTTTAAAGCCACTATTGGCCATTCTTCAAATTGGTTTTCTTCAGCAGGATAAAATTTTTCTTGCATGATGTATGCAAGAAGTTTTCTTTTCATCTCTTTTCGTTGATCTGCCTTTTCTTTGCTCAGCTCTTGTGCAAAATCTTTTATTTGTTTGACTTTTGTGAGCAGAAGTTCCAATCTTTCAGCAATGGCTTCATCACCTTGACCTTCACATTCAACCTTGGCTCTTATCTTAGCCTGTCTTACTTTGAGCTCAAGATATTCATCCATGTCTTCTGGAACCATGAAGCCAACGAGTGAAGGAAATCTTCTGTTTGAAGGATCATCATCAGTGTAGAATTGCCTCATCTCATTTTTATAGCTTCTAGTTCCAATGGATATTTTGCAGCATTGGGATCATATTTGTCCTCATCTGGCTGAGTAAGTTTTCTTTTTCTGGTGTAGAGCTTTGCTGGTTGTGATGTGAGACTGGTGAAAGCAGTGGTGGATAGCTGATTAACAGCTGTTGAAACAACTGGTGTCTCAACATCTGTTGTCATTACAACTACTGATGTGTCAGTAGTTGTCTTCTGCTTTTGAGCAGGGATTGAAGTTGGTGAGGTAGTTTTTGATGGTGGTGAGTCATAGGGTATGAAGACCCTTCTCCTTTTTATTGTAGGAGAGGCAGATGATGTTTTGGGTGGCTCAATGGTTTGAGATTGAGTGACAGTGGTTTGTGATTGACAAACAGCTGTTGAAACAACTGGTGCTTCAACCTCTGTTGTCATTTCAGCAGATGTTTTAACATCTGTTGTCTTCTGTTTTATGACAGGAGGTAATGGTGGTAGGGCAGTGGTTTTGGTGGTGTGTGGTGAAGTTGTGTGTGTTGATGAGATGACAGCTGTTTAGCTGGCAGTAGTTTTTGTAACTACTGCTGTATCAGCTGTTGGATGGAAGTTTGGGATTTTGTGGTTTGAGGTGGTTTGGATGGCTGTTTTTCTTGTTCTGGTTCAATATATAGCCCATCTTCTATTCCTTTCTTCCTCAACTTGATTTTCTCCCCCTTTTTGGCATTATCTGCAAGGGGTTTATCCATGAAGAGGATAGTAGAGGGAACTTTTCCACCATGGGCAGTCTTTTGTATGCTGGCCTTTATAGCCTTGATATCTGGTTGGGTATCCTTGAACCTTGATTCCACCATGTTTGTCAGCATTTGTACATGTATAGCATGCTGCTGATCAGCCATTTGTTTATGTTTTTCAAGCATGGGTTGGAAGAGATTCCAGAGCTCATTTGCAGCAAATGCTTGTGGTGGAGCAGGTGCTTGAGGTGGAACAGCAGTGGATTGTGCTTTTTGAGCTTTCAAAATCTCTTGCACCATATCCTTTATTTCAGCAACTGAGGTTTCCAGTTTTTCAACTCTGTCCGTCAATTCCTGATATTTTGAATCATCACCTACGTTAGTAGGATCATCTGAATCCCTACCAGCAGTGGTTGTATCAATGTGTGACTTAGGAACTGAGTCCCAAAAATCACCCATTGATGCCTTGTTCTTGGTACTGGAGACTTCTTTCTTCAGCACTTGATAATCCTTTGATGGTACCAGTGGTTAAAACAAACTCACTGGTGGTTATCGAAGGTGCTATAGAAGAAATTGCCTTCAAGGGAGTCTTACTAATGAAACAACTGTCCAACTGAAGATCTGTTGATCCATCAGTTGTAGTTGCTGCTCCACTTGAACTACCACCGAGAGTTACATGTAACTCAGGGGGTGTAACCTCCTCAATTGTTGCTGGGATAGCAGAGGTATAAGCATCAAACCCAGTCACTTATTGGAGTGTACTCTCTTTGATGGGTGATTGAGAGGAACTGGTTTGTGTCTGAGCTATAACAACTGCATGCAACAAGGGTAGCATGGATTGTGGTAATATTATTGGTGAGGGTATGGGAGTTGAAAGAGACATGTCCTTGGGATCAGGACTGAGGAAGATGGATCTGATTGGGTCCAGAGCATCATATTGTGGAGTCCCTGTGATTACAACCTGATCCTTTTGTGAGGATGCAGGAGGAGTTTTAGGCAATGGTGGAGATCTTTCTACCAATTGCTGTGAGGAAGTAGCAGCAGTGGTTTGTGGTGACATTTGTGTTGTCACAGGCAGTTGCTCTGGGATCTCATCTTCCAGAGTTGCCTTTTTCTTGAGTTTGGTGGGCTTTTTGTAAGATTTTCTTTTGGTCTTTTTGGTGATGTCAGGTGTGGGTTTCAAAGGAGTGGTTGTGCTGCTCTGATCACCTGGAGCAGTGGGCTCAACAGTAGATGCCTGAGGAGCAGTGGTAGCTGCTAAATTCTGCTCAGGCACCTCTGCTTTTATTTTTATAGGTGCCATCATTCTGGAAAATGTTTCTTTTGTTAAGCCTTTTATTTGAAAATAGACACCTTGTTTAAGCAAATTTTCATTTTCTTTTTCAATTTTTTGTTTGAAATAATAGCTCAGAAATCTTGGAAAAAGTAAAAATGATTTGCTATCAACGTTCTTTACCAAGTCATTGAAGATATCCTGGGAGTAGTTGTAATTTTCATTATTTAAAATAGCATAGCCCAGACATTGAATCTTCAATGGTATTTCGTTAAACGCTGTTGATTTATTTGAAACACAACTCAAAAGTGTGTGAAATAAAAACCTAGGTGCAGAAGGAAAATAACCTTTTTGTAAGGTATCTACCTTTGATTGTTCTGCATACCCTCTTTTTAAGAAATCCTTTTTCAACTCGGTTTTATCAAAAGAAGGTTTACCTTTCTGATCGTCGAGTTTAAAGACTTCAGAGATTGATTGTGGAGTGATTTGAATCTCTTTACCCTGTATCGAGGAGTTAATGGCTATGACTTTGTCATCTTGTTTTTCAAGCGTCGCCTTTTTCCAAAACTCTCTCTGGGTTTGTAGATAAATAGGGGCGTCTGCTGTCAACAAAGTTTTGTACTTTGATGCAGATAATGTATCAATGATGGAGTCGAAGGTGTGGTTATCGGTAGGTTTTGTGAGCAAACCCAGATAATTATGAGGAGATTTGTATGGTATCTCGATGGATTCTTCGGCCGTTTGAGCGACCTCTTTGGAAGATGATGTTGATTTTGGTTTAGATTTTGATTTTGATTTTGTCATGTTTGCGGAGAAGAACGAAGACTGATTTTGGGAAGAAGGGTTGGAAACTGCTTTGAGAAGAGAATTTTGGAATTCAATTCGACAGTGTAATACCCTGTTTGGGGTTTTGATCAGGGTTTTATTAAGGGAAAAAATGATCACTGATGTGGCAGCGGTTATTATGATCTGAAGGCTAAAAACTGACCACGTGTCAACAAATGATGAGGTGATGAATTATGGAGAACAGTTGTTTTTGAAACCACTGATGAAGCAAATATCAGTGGTTACAACGGTCAAAATGAGGACAGTGGGTGATTTTTACTATCAGTGGATAGATATCAGTGGATAAGACACTGATTTTGAGCATCAGTGCTTGCCAAGAGAATGGAAGGATCAGTGGTTGACTTTCGGCAGTGGGCAATAATTAGGGATCAGATGTTTGAACAAAACAATGATTAGGGTAAATGGTACAGATTTGAAGGACAAGTATATCAGCAACTGTATAGTGAATTTTCCATTCAAGGTTTTTGCCACATGTCAATTACACATTTTTGAAGCTTTTTCAAATTTCTGACAGTGGTTTAGTACCCCAGATGGTGAGAACATTTTGGTGAGGCAACTCATTTTTGTTTAATATCTAAATTAAAACATGAGTGCCCCAGTAGTTTGAGCACTGTTTAGCAATCAACCTTTGATAGAGTTTAAAACAAACCTGAGTATGACATGACCTTGATATATGTACCATTTCCTTTTGACCCATTTATGAGGACAATAATACCACAAAAATAAGGTACTATATCCTGACAGAAAACACAAACTATTGCCAACAAAAACAGGCAAAAGTTCAAAATATATTATTCTTAAAAAAAACGAATAATATATCCTAGTTATTTGAGAAAAACCTTTGTATAAAAATGAATAAAGGATTTTCTGAGAATAGCATCAAAAAGGATCTGGTATATTTTCAATAAAATACGTAATCACATCATTCTCAAGTTTATGAAAATGGTCAGTGGTTTGACAACAGTCATACGAAATTGTAAATACATTTTGACCACTGTTTAGTACCATTTTCTTGTTGATTGATTGACAACAGAATTCAGGACACATGACCACATGAGTTTTTGAGAACCATGTGATGATTTTGATGATTTGTCTAGTCCTCTGGTAAGTCTTAATCACTGGGAACACTATTGTCACCTGAACTCTCCTGAACCAATGATCACAAACAGTTGTTTAATGACCATTATTACCCCAAGCTTTGACTCTTAAGTGTTTTATGTTTATACTCTTTTCTTCTGACTTCAAAAGTTTTGAGATAAACACACTTCAGAGTTTTTGTGAATTTTCTTCTTCCCTTTTTACCCTTCCCAATCATAAGTAATGAAATACTTACTGAGAGGGATTTATTGAAGGAATACTTGTTCCAAAATCATTTTGCAGTAATGTTTTGAGAGATTTAGTCATTTCTGCACATGCTTATGCCAACCTCCTCATTACCTATGATCTGGACATTTTGACTCCTGATTTTCTTAATATATTTTAACATAGTTGATTTTGTCCTTTTTGAGGATCTCAACCTGTTTTCAACACATAAGATCTGAATGACTAAAGTTTTAATTTCCCTATTTTTACGTTAGCAAAAACACTAATGTTTTATGAACATAGGCTTTTGTTAATCTGAGGTTCATACTTTAGCATCTAATATAGTGACATCACACGTTTCATAACAACAGTTGAAATCAATTTTAAAAATAAGAAATAATCCCATAATTTAACAGATATGTTTTCAGATATGTAAACTATGAGTGACTTGTGCATGATATCACATGTTGTGTGAAATTTGTGTGTCATATGACATCTTTATTGATTTACAGAGTTTTTGAATAACCATTTTGATCATGGTTTACTCGTTACTCTGTTTTTCAACTGTATACAACCAACCTTAGTATCAATGAATTTTGAGCCGAACTGTTATGTCAAATTGATTGTTAGATCGAATTTGACTGTCCAGGCTCTGATACCAATTGTTAGGATCCGAGGCTCTCATGATTGTGTTTGTTTGTGTAAATTGTACAAACAATAGAAATGAACAGAGTTTAAGTGCAGCGGAAATGAACAACAAACTTTGTAAACACAATCAAGGAAGAAAATAGTTTTGATAAACACATGATTTGCATTAGTCGAAAGATTACAAAGTCAATCAAAAGATTACAAAGTCAATCAAAAGATTACAAAGCATGCTTTCAGACTAAGCTCCCCCTCAGCCTGATACTACAATGGTTGGTTGCACAAGATGAAAGGATTGAATTGAGGAGAAGAACTCACTCAAAACGAATCAAATGTAACAGTACAGGGTACTGTTCCATTTATAGACAAACCAAACCACTGAGGCATCTCAGCTGACGTCACCATGAAAGCGACGTCTAACAGCCTAACAACCTGTATCTACTGTTCTCATACAAACACTGCTAAGCCTAACCACTGACTATACATAAAACAAATGATATGCTAAACAACTGCTCTCTCTATTCATCAGTGCTTTCCTCAAGGTTGATCAGTCCTTGATTGGGCAGTGCTTTGTCATCAGCAGTTTGTACCAGCAGTGCTTAGTTCTCAGCAGTCTTCTAGGCTTCATCAGCAGTTAGTCAGATCAGCAGCAGTTGTATGCGGTCAGTGGATATAAGGCCTTCAGCAGTTATAATCACTCTCAAGGGAGAAGACTTAGTGTAAACATCTGTTTATTGTGAATCCACTGTTGTGAACCGGTTTTGGCTTTCATTATCTGTTCCTCTGATAGGGTTCAATCCCAACAGGACGTCGCGAGTATAAGTCCTAGCACATATGTAACTAGCATCACGTATAACTATGCACGTAAGTCATTCGCAAGTGATAAGTAGTTTAAGCATTTGATGTAATGTGATTTGATAGCAACGTATGTTACACACAAAAGTGCAAAACCAAAAAGGGTTCAAGTATACTCAGAGTCGGTGTTCAGCAAGTAAACAAAACTTGGTTGGATTGAAGGGAGCGCGTCCGAGATTAGCCTGATTATAGATTGATGGTGTAAGCGTTGAATAATGCGATAAACGGTGGCGAATGTACCAAGTGTCGGATGGTAATCCGATCGGATAACAATCCGATCGGATTGCCAGTCGATCGGGTGGCAATCTGTTCGGATGGTCATCCGATCAGATGACCATTCGATTGGATTGTCACTTTGTTTGGTGAAGAGGTGTTTGTGTATGATGGTTTGCCTTTTAAAGTTTTCGTTGTAGCATTTTGAAAACAGAGAAGTATCTCTACCCTTCAGGTCGGTCGTTCGGATGAAGGTTCGATCGGGCGACGATCCGATTAGTAGGGCACTTTAGTGGGAACAAGTTCACAGCAGTTTGTCACTCGATCGGATTGAAATCCGATCGGGTGGCAATCCGTCTGGAACTGTCTATGTATTGAATTAGTCCCAACATCACATGGTCGGATGGTTGTTCGATCGGGTGCAATCCGATCGGACGGAAATCCGTTCGATGTTCAGAACTTGAAAAGTTGAATTTAAAAGTTTAAGTGAGGAACCAAGGGTAAGTCGATCGAACAGCTGTCCGATCGAGTGGCAATCCGATCGGGTGGTAATCCGATCGGACGACAATCCGTTCTGACGGCCTTAGATCGTCCTGTCACTTGAATGTTTTGAAAGTTTGCAGTTTTCTCGAGACGGTATGACATCATACTAAACAACATAACCCCATCAACACCCAGGCGATCCGATCGGGCAGGAATCACCCTAATCTGATCGGTCAGCTGTTCGAGACGATGGTTCGCGTTTAACCCGAGATCGGTTGTCTCGTTGATAGAATACAGATCTTGAACCAACACATCAACAAGAAGGAGTAGAAGATCAGAACAAGCTCCGATTCTATCGGTTTGAGTGCATTGAGTGTAAAAGAGTTGAAAGAAAGTTAGAAAACCATCTTTCTATCCTTTTAACCATGAGTTTGTGTAGATCTATGCGAAAACGTTGTTTAATCATGTGGAAATCCCTTTAGATCTGAGTTGTTCTTAGTGGAATGACGCCAAAACTTGAAGCTCATAAGAACTTCATGATGACATCATCCTAGAACACCTCAAATCCGTTGATTTCACGGTAAAAAGTTAAGATTCAATGGTGAAATTGATGAAGAAGTGTGCGTAGATCGTAGAAGTACAAGAATTGAGGTAGAAAACTTACAAGAATCGTGAGAAATCGAGAGGAAATAGCCCCAAAGCATGCTAGTCGAGTGGGAGCTGTCACATCACTGTTCAAGTGATGTGACAAGGGCTATTTATAGGTGAAGAGGAGAAAAAGGGGAAGGGAGTGCCATGGATCGGATGACTGTCCGATCGGGTGGCTTTTCGATTGGGTGGCAATCCGATCGAACGACAACTCGATCGGATGGCCACCCGATCGAGTGGTCACTCGATCGGTGGTCTCCGGCGAATGGCGTTTCGATGGTTCGTTTTGTTCGTTAAGCTTCGCGATAATTTGGTTACACATTTTCATACCCATATTCATATATTTATTATAATTAGTCACATAGGGTCGTATATATATCCATATTTCAAAGTTGCGATACAATAATCGGGTTTCGTTTCGAATACGCGTTCTCTGCGACACATCACGGCTATCGAGGATGATAGAATAGGTCCTCACTCAACATCATCGTGAGCGTTAGTGTGTGTGATGCGATGTGTTATAGCGATAAGGTATGCGTAATATGCGAAAATACTGCGAAATAGCGATGTATGCGATATAGCTACATTATGATCCGAATCTCTGGTTCTAGGCGTAACGAGTATAACGAGTGGTAACAACGCACGAACGTGCGGGTTGTTACAAAAGTAGTGTATTGCGGATTGTAATGTAAATGAAAGTTCATTTTTCTACTACTGGTAATATATTACGGAATTTGTCCAAGAAATAATACATATGCACATGTGCATCCATAACTGTTACTCGATTTTTTTTGTAACGAAATATAGCGATTTTTATTAGAAAAATCTTTAAAAAATATTGTGTGGTTTTTGGATTTTGTTAGGTATTTTTTTGTGTTCACATTGGTTCTTATGGTCTCGCAATAAGGGTGGTTCTCAAATGAACCATGCCCTATATATATATATATATATATATATATATATATTTAAATGGAAACCTCATATAAAACATAAACTTATATCTTAGGCCCATTTAAAACTATTATTCTTAAAATTTATAATTTAAGTCCATTATGTATTAGCCCAATATAACGTAAATTATAACTTTAATTATTGTTTAAAAGATAGTTTACATTGTCTATTTCGTTAAGGCGTAAGAGGCATGTTTTTCCAGGATCAGACAAAACATCAGAATTCTATGGACCGACTCTATGTAGAGCGTCAACAAAACAAGGAAGCAGTTATAACAACCCTTGAAAATGACCCTAAACACTCCTAACACCCCATATACGATAAACGAGCCCGTATACCCTTTATATTAATAAAAATCAAGTAAAACAAATAAGTTGGGTGGCTCGCGGGCGGCGACCCGGTTAGCCGAAGGTTTCGCGGGGCACGAGGCCCCTTTACTTGCTGATCACCTATGCTGCCACGTGTCCTAACACGTGTCGACCCTACTTGCTAACTCATCAATACTATAGACGACCATAAGGCCCTCGTGGGCCGCGAAGGAGTTAGAAGCAGGCGTCGCGGGGCGCGACCCGCCCCTGATCAGCCTATATAAGGAGTGAAAGCTCATTTGTTCGGTGTTCAGAATTCCTTTTCTCTCTAAAAATTCTCTAGTAGTCAAATCTCTGGAATAATACCCCCATATAAAGCAAAGCTCTGCCTCGTTAAGTATTATAACCCCCGATCACGTATTCGTTACCCTGCTCGGTTGATCTAGAGTTTCCGTAATGCATGTCAAGGGTTATTTTAACCCCCATATGAACGGCTGATGTGATTTGGGTTATTTTACTAACACATGTGCACTGTTTAAATTCAACAGATAATAACCAGGAGAATCACCAGGGAACTATAATAGTATCACCTAAGTAACAATGTGAGTACATCTGCTTTTTGCCACCTTTTTATAAATTACTTTATGAGTCAAAATGCTTTACCAAAACCTCAAATATTTTGAATTACACTTAAATAGTAATTGAGTATTTGTGATTCTACAATTTCTGCCGGTATGTTGGGGTTTTGTATACAAAATGTGAAAAACGTTACCATTGGACAATGAGATAGCTAATGAGTAATATGACCCACAAGTCAGGTGTTGAAGGGGTATGGTCCCAAAAACCTTGCACAGGCGCATAGGACCATACCATAGCCTTATTCCTAGAACATCTTTAACAAGACCCTGCGCGGCTGCGTAGTGGTTCTAAACAAGATGTGGAAGAAAACAGTCTTCGATAACAATGCGCTGGAGAAAAGGAGAAAAACATTCAACTAACACCCTTACGCGGGCTCGCAGGTATGATCTCACAAGTTCATTTTCACTTACTCTCATACTACTTCATCTTCTTGATCGAGATCACTGTACTTATTCTCACGCCGGAGGGTGGTCATAGAGAGAACCCCCATTCTCCCCGTTGCGAGTCTAACGGCTTTTTGTTTTGCAGTGATCACCGGAGAAGGAAAACTAGCCAATCCCTGAATCAATGAGAGGATTAACCCTTTTTATGCAGAGACAAAACCCCTGATATGGTTGACTCCGGTCAATTCCGATCACTGTTTCTTCATTGGCGCCCACCGATTCTTCAATTTTCATTCTCATCTTCTCGTTTGATTCATTTCTCCTCTTCTATTTTCCATGGCAGAAGCTCTGTCGAATTATCCAGGTCCTAGACCAGAGAACAGGGGCAATTTTGCTCCTGCTTACCACGTCGAGGGGATTGTGGAAGAAGCATCTGATGATAACGATGTTCAAAACAACGTTAATCATGAGAATGATCCGGTTACACCAGGAGTACAGCCTGAAATCCCGATTAGCTCATATTACCTCCTGGAGAAACACCGATCTCTTGGTACGTTAAGTCTCAGGGAGCGTTGAATGCCGTTTATGCACAGCTCTATGCACAAACTGCTCAACCAGCACCACAAACGCATAGATCTGCAGCTCAGGTACGAGCTCCTTCTGCACCTCGAGCATTGCATTACGATGCCCCGTCATGCATGTCAGTGGATGATATGGAAGTCTACTCCAAATCTAGCACTAGATATGAATCGACTCACTCCGAGTCCAGACGGCGAAATCACCATGAGGAGCAATATTTTCAGAAACACCAATCGGTTCACCCACGTTTGGGCCCGCATTCCTCGCAGAAGCGGGACACCCAAACTGATGAATACGACAGATCGTACAACGAAGATGACAACACGAGCATTTTCAGTCGATTACAGAGAGATCATGCAAGCTACAGACCAAATATCCGCGCGGTTTACAACCCAGAAGCGGAATATGATTACAACCTGATTTACAGACCAGCAGAAGCTGCTGAAAACTCAAAGTTTGTCAAAGAGATTGTACTAGCTCCCCTTGAGCGGGCAAATATACCTTCAAATGTTGGAAAGTTCAATGGATTATCAGATCCTGACGATTACCTACGCGTGTTCACCGGGGCGGGGTTAATCAGTGGATGGACACTACCTATGTGGTGCCACTTATTTGTCCAAACCCTAATAGGCGCCGCGCGTCTGTGGGTTGACAATCTACCAGTAGGTAAGTTAACATCCTGGGTTGATCTCAAGGAAAAGTTTCTGGTTCATTTCAGTCAACAGCACCGCTCCATTCGAGACTCAGCAGATGTTATGAACATCTGGCAGAGGGACGATGAAAGTTTGGAAGATTTCATCACAAGGTACAATAAGGAAGTGTTGGAAATTGGTGACGTGCACGAGCACTTAATCCGCACACAGTTTAAATACGCGGTAAGATGCGATGATATGATCAAAGTGTTGTCTGGGACTGAATGGTTGCCAAAAAGTTAGGAGAAGTTGATGGCGGCGGCCAAGGTCTATGCTCAAACAGAGCACAACCTAAGTTCCAACAGACCACCAATGCCCC